>JAHDVF020000773.1:452500-459421 GCA_022606425.2 Lepidostoma basale
TAACAATACATCACAACCGGTAAGACGATGGTATTATAAATGGCTAGTTTGGGGGTTTTGGACAGGAGCTTGGATTTTATGAACAATTTTACTTAATTAAAGCATGTAGTTAATCTAAGCTTATTCCCGGTTGCATATTAATGGCTTCCGAGATATTAAATAATGTCTCTGAAATAATGAATTTATAAAATAAAATGTTATTTATTTAATTTCCATCATTTACAACTTATTCTCTGAAATTTCAATTGACCCCGATTAATAATATTGATAATATTTTTCTCTATGTTCGCCATACTTAGTGTTGTCGATATTTTATTTACCTGTTTATGCTTTTATATACTTTGTTTATACAAAACTATTAAAATTACAGATCAGATATGTTTCGGAAAACTAGTCCTTCTTCAGTGATAAATACGAGTATTACAAAGATACATACGAGTATTTAAAATATTATAAAATTGTTTACAAATATGTATCTTTATAACATGTATCACTAAAGAAGGACTGGTTGTCCGAAAAATGTCTGATATGTAATTTTAATTGTGTTGTTTATACAAAGTATATATAAAAAAGAAAAATACCGATAATATTTTCGTTTAATTTATTAATACAATTTTTATTAGTTAAATACTTACAAATAAATATTATAAATGTGATAGTTTTTCCAAAATAATAATTGTGTAAAAGTCAACGAAAATATCTTCAAAACAACTTAGTCATGGAATGTGTTATTGCTATAGTATAATACGAAATATAGATGAAAACGTGGAATGGCTAAATCAATCAATTTTTAATTGGAATTTAAAACGCAACAGTGTATATTTTCCACTTTAGTATTATTCAATATCTTTATAAAATAATAATAAAAATATTGCAACGATGTTTCGGAGGTGACCTCCATCTTCAGGTATAAGTATGTTTTTTAACTTAAATATAAATTTAGAAAGACTCAATTTTATAAATAAACAATATTTTGACTAATCATTTAAAAAATATAAGAACAAATGTGGGGAAAACAGTGGGGAAAAACACACACTTACAAATCAACGCAATAAATATAATATCTAATCATAAAAAAAACAGGGACCAATTACAGTGGGGTATAATTGATTTTTTATAGTAATAATAAATAATTATAAGTAAGTACATAAATACATTTGAAAATAACTGGAATCAATTATTATTGAGAATGGGAAGTTGATAAACTAAAAGTGGAAAGGGTATTTGAAGAGGAAGGGGTTAATGGAGGAATCTGATTATTTATGATGTGTTCTCTCAACTTCACCGACTTGAGGATTTCCAAAGATTCCCAAGCTTGATAAGTTTAGTGTTGTTGTTAATTGTGTGTAAAAATGTTGTGTCTTAGTCAAAACCATGGTTTACAATGGTTAACCAAATACAATGGTAAACCATATCGGTTGTGTGTAAAAATGTTGTGGTTACAATGGTTACAATGGTTAACCATCTCAGAAAAAACAGTGTGTTTGGTGAAAACAAGTTTGTGTTCATTGACACGTGTGTCAAATGTTCGTCCTGTTTGGACTTCGAAAAAAGCATTACAGTCCTTAAATTTAATTTTTTATTATCGACAATATGAAGAGACTAAACAATCGACGTAAGTTCAAGATCAATTCTATCTGCCTACTCATTTAAGGAAACGGCGTAAATGTTATTGTGCTTTTTTGATAAAGTATATATTTAAATTACGAACAATGGCAGTGCACAATTGTGTTCTTCTACCGACCCTTATATATGGAAGCGAAGCATGGAACTGGCAAAAGAAGGATGAAAGTAGAATAAATGCAGTAGAAATATCTTTTAGACGAATGTGTGGATACTCTGCGTATGATAGTGTCGAATGAAAATATAAGAAGTGAAAGCGGTGCGAATGATGGTGTCATAAACAAAATAATTAAAGTATCATTAATATGGTTTGGACATATGGAAAGAATGAATGAATAAAGAATGATAAAAAAATTATATGTTAATGATGTAAATGGAACAAGAAATAGAGGAAGACCGAGGAAAACGTGGCACGATCAAATAAATCAAATGTTGAATGTTGAATGTGAGGAATCAGAGAAATCGACGCGCGTGCATGACACGATGTATGAATGTCGAGGAAACGAGAGAAATATGTCAGGAAAGAAAAGTGTGGCAGTCCATTCTTCGGGGAGACGGCGTGATGGTTAGTTAGTTAGTTTAACAATGTTATTTATAGCTCAAGCTGTGACACAAAAGTCTGTTCAGTAAACAAAATTTTTATACTTAAACTTTTTCCCAAAACTAATTCAATATTCTAATAGTCCAGAGCATAAATTAATGTACATATTAAACAAAGCCATTGCTTATAGAAAATACGACTATTGAAATTACTTTTTTATGAAAACACCTGCTTCTGAGCCATAAAAAGTGTTACATTGTTACTACTGTTGCTTGTTTGAAACCTAATTCTAAAGCCCGTATTACACGAGCTGAATAATAAATTAGGTTGAAATATTCTTAGTGAGCTTTTTTCACAACAAAGTTCTCCCTGTAATAAGTTGGTACTATTGCCTTTGAGATATTTGTACTTTTTAAATATAAATATAGGGTAAACTTTTATGTTCCAGACAGATTAATAAAATATCTTATAGGTTTGAAATGAAAATTATTTTATTATAAATACATAATTGATTAATTATTAAGTAATATATAATATATTAACGACGTTTATATTCAGGTAATCGAACATTGAAATGTTTTTTTTAATCACTAAGAAGAATGTGAGATGAAACAATGTATCAAATCAAATCAAATCAAATCAGTTTATTCACTCAAAAGACATTACAAACAGCATAAATGTTTAAGGCATCAATTGCGTACAGGTAAAATATTAAAAACAGACAACATAATACCAGGAACGCATTTGTGATGGTTCGACATTAGGAAGACAAAATACTTTCCAAAGTCAAGAGTATTTGTCCCCTGAACGTACTTTCACTAACATGAGACCCTTTCACTAACGTTTTCCAAGGAGACCGCGTTCAGCAGACTAATTGCTCTTCCCACCGGCGTCACCAGAGGCAGATTGGTTCTGGCGGCCGGTAGGTAAAACAATCTGTGCTGTCGCTGTCAGAGACATCTATCGGGGACAAAAAGACCAACATCCATCCTCCATGTAGAGAATTGGTTCCGAGCATTCCCCGAAGAAATGCCGTGGGATAGAGACACGGATAACTACCATAATTCCTCATGTAGAGATACCTCAGAATTTTTTTCTGAACCCTCTTCAGCATAACGGAATATCTCGCTTCGTGAGGACTCCATATCACAGAACCACTTTCGAGTCTGCTCCGAACCAATGCGTTGTATAGGACTCTGAGCACATTGGGAATGGACTCTGAGCAAATAACACAAAATAATACATAAGATGGAATTTTATGGTTATATTATATGATTGCGCCCTCACAATATTCAAAAATTATCTCAGCTATAAATTGTCGGCGATGTTTGTGAAAGTGCCGAAAAGAATGGTTAATATTTTAGAATGGTTAGATGTTATTATTAAATGGAAATAATGAATGAGTGTTTCATCAATAAAGTGTTTTATATTACATATTTATATTACACTGATAAAGCTGCACTTATCTCCGGCTGTCTAAGGGACACCGTCTGGGACAATAAGCATATACTAGTGAAAAGCAAAGTTAGAATTTAAAAAACATGCATCAAGCCCATAATGACATACGGAATCGAAACAAGAGCAGACACTCTCAGAACCAAACATCTTTTAAGAGTAGCAGAAATGAGAACATTACGACTTATTGTAGGAAGAATCCATTGAGATAGGATACTCAATGAAAAAATTCGCAAGTCCTGCAAAATTAAAGACATAGTGTGATGGAGTAGGCAGAGAAGACGATTCTGGAGGGACCACATTGAGAAAACGGATCCAGAAAGAATTCCTAATATCATGATGCACGATACTCCAGAAAGCCGTCGACCACTAACTAGGACGACCACCAAAAAGATCCCTGGTCGTCTTCATCACACGAAGAAAGGGTATATCCTGCATAAACAGATCGCAAGATCTACGAGTACAATCAGAAGAAGATTTTTTTTACCTATATTACAATTGTGATTTGACTCATAGTTATTTGGTGTCAGATAGATCAATAGTACTCGTATTTTGGCTTTTTGGGTACAATATATTTAAAAAAATTATATTAATTCTAATTCTCAATATAATATTTATTGCATCGAATTAAACAAAAATATTTTTCTCCGGTCATCTTTTAAGTACTGCATGTTTTATATTTGAACATTTACTTAAAAACTTTCTCGTTGACGGCAAAATTTTCTAAACTTGTAAAAACAATTGGGACACTTTTTCGCATAAAATTTACACAAAATTTCTAAGCTAATTTAGTGTTGTATGTAATACGGGCTTTAGACCAATAAAAACTTGTAAGTAGACAACTTTCTCTTTGTCGTAAAATTTAAATAAATGCCAATCGCCCATTCTTATGGCGAACACTAACTGCTCAACTTTGCCTAAGAAACAGAATATTTTATGGTAGTCAAAATTAAAAACGGGTTTAATTGACATTCAAAGCAAGCGGAAAACATTATTTACATATTTTTAATTACTTTTTTTGATCCAATAGAACCCATTAATTATAAAAAAGGAAATGCCTAAAAACCTTTTTTTATGTTTTAATATCGATAAAGATACCAGGATTTTAATTCGTTATTAAAAATCCAGTTTTTTTAAACATGAACCATGGAATTGTATTGTAATTATATTTGAAGCTAACAAGTTTTGCTTGTATTCAAACCTCATAAGGTCACTATGGGACAGATTCTTTCGTGGTAAAATACATTTTTTTTATATATACATATGTTTTAAATGTATGTATTCTAGAGCAGGGATGGCGAACCTTTTTGAGCGTGAGTGACAATTTTTTTTTTCAATTAAATAATATTGTAACACATGCCATGGAAATAAAAATGCATCAAATGTTTGTGTAACTCCAGATTTTTGGTATAAACAAAGCATTAAAACATCGAAAAAATAATTAAGTGCTTATTAAAGGCAAAATAAAAGAAATGAATAAAAAAAATTTTAATAAAAAAATTTAAAACCCTCAAAACTTCATTATGAGTGAGATTTTTGTTGTTGGATGCTAGATGCAATTTTTTTATGCATGAATGTCATCATATCCTTCGTTTCCGTCGTTTGTGAAACTATTGATAAACGAAGAAAAGAGACATGGCTATTTAAATATTTTTAGAATTTTTTTATACTATATCTAAAACTTTTATGAATTTTTTGTAAAATCACTTTTATTTTTTTCTCTTCATTCGCGTGCCATGCAAAATCGTCTCGCGTGCCATAGGTTCGCCATCCCTGTTCTAGAGATTGTTTTGCCGCAAAGTCTTTTGACATCTTGGCTGGTTCTTAGGATGTCTCTCAGGCTTTTTTAAATATGGTAGTTTTCCGTTGCTTTCGATATATTTGTATACAACAGGTTATTTGAACCCAATGCATTTTTTAGTTGATTCTTATGACATTTGATATGTAGCTTATTTATCGTCATTTTATTGTAACGTGGATTCTACATTAGACTAAAAACAGTATGACAATCACACTTTAATTGCCGGGAATCGAACGCGGGTTTTTATTTATATTGTTTTTTTTTTTAATCTATAATTCCAGTGTTCCCGCCTTAAATTTATTATAATTTTTTTTAAAATGAAAGAAATACAACTATATAAGATCATAAAATTTCAGGGTACGGATCTCAAAAAAGGGTGCGCTTGTACAGGCACAGGACTTCAACGTGAGTATTAAAGTTTTTAATAAAATGTATATACATGTCCACTTGACGATTCGGAGAAATCGAAGTACGTTCATCTCAGGAAAGACCAGTGTGGCGATCTACTCATTCTGCCTCTCCCTTCGGGGAAACGGCGTGATGGTTTCTCAGTTTTTTTTACATGTATTGAATATAGCCTTAATTATATAAAAATGATAATATTTTATTCAATAGTTCATTGTTTTGGCCGAAACACTATGATCCTTCAACATTATAAACTGTTAAATAAAATAAAAAATGTTTTATGTATCACAATTGTATTTTATTGTTTCGTGAACCTATGTTGACATCATCGAGTGTTACAATAATTATATTAACAAACGATGACAATAATTATTTTAACACGTGATAATGTCAACTGAGGTTGACGAAACAGCTGTCACGAAAAAAAAAAAACAATTGTGATACATAAAACAAAGTTTTGAATTTAACAATCTTTGATTGTTGAAATTTCATCAACATTCATACATTGTGTCGATTTCCCTGACTCCTCACATGGCCGACATTCAATATTTGATTTATTTGATCTTGCCACTGATCATTTCTGGTTCCATTTACCTCATTAACATATAATTTTTTTACCATTCTTTCTTCATTCATTCTTTCCATATGTCCAAACCATCTTAATGATCCTTTCATTATTTTGTTCATGACACCATCATTCGCACCGCATTCACTTCTTATATTTTCATTCGACATTCGGCACTAAAACTAACTAACCATCACGCCGTCTCCCCGAAAGGGTAGGCAGAAATAATGGACAGTCACACTTTTACTGATGCGGCACTCCATCCTTCTCTTTTCGCTCCGCGGGAGACGCGTTTTTTTTTTATTTTCATTATATTTTATTTGAAACAAATAAAATATAATGAAACTAAAAAAATTCACTTTGTTACGTAATTAAGAACCGATAGCTGCCAAACATGGCATTATAATAAAATGTTGTAAAAAGTTAACGTTTTTATTCATATGATATATATTTAATATGAAGTTTTACACGATTGTTCAAGAAACGATACATTTATGTTCAAAACAAATATTTCTATTTTTCAGCCTATCT